>JAEAOA010000314.1:847500-872500 GCA_016746295.1 Potamilus streckersoni
CAAATTTTGAATAAATTGTCTTTGTGCGTAGATAAAGAACGTTCTGATAAATTTGCACATCGTAGTAACATATACGAAATATAATACATACAATATAATATCAAGCGTATCGATGTTAACATCCATAAGACACTCATGGAGCGCTGAATTTCAAAGCGAGCTCCATTCCATGAAAATTCTTTGTCTTGTTCATATTATACAAAAAAGTATATTATACAAAAATGTTGTCACTTCCCCTTAGGTCATATGCAAATGTAGGAATAAGAAGATTAAATTTTTAAAGAACATTCATAAATGCATAGACAAAAAATTATCACAGACAAAATTGACATAAAACGACTTAAAAAAATAAATTTAGGCTTTTATGTAAATTTGTTTACTACTTTGCGAATAGATTGTGTGATGTCTAATATTTGGTAGTATAGGTTATTGCATTTGTATGGGAAAATAGGAACGAGTTTTTCGGATGGCTATACTGCACGACCTTGGGAGTGCAGTATATCCATCCGAAAAAAACTAGTTCTTATTTTTCTATTCAAATACAGTAACCTTTTTATTATATGCTCATTCTTGTTTCATTACCAAAGATTTAATAATAAAATTCACAACCAATTATATTTAATAACAAAATTTATTATTTCATTACTAAAATAATAAAGTTCACAATCATAGATTGCTTTAATGCCCAAATAATAGCATTCATGCGCATATAGCTCCTCCCACCGACCGTTTAACTTCATAGCGAACCGCGCGCTCACGTGCATCAAGCGCGTGAAGTGCAATATGAAGGTGTTAAGTACATTTTTGGCCATTTTTATTAATAGCTAAAGAAGACAGTTTATGTGTATAACTTACGTTTAATTGTAATGACCCTGTATAGTGTCTATATCTAGTTAAATCTGAAACATCTGTATGCAAAAAGTAAAAGCGGAATGTGCCAAAGCAGTTTGTATGTGTCAGTCAATGAAACATTTTCTGGTATGTGGCCGTCATTGAAATATCTGCTTTAGTTAATTCATAAAAAAATTTACGTTAGAAAATAGTTCCTTTGCACGTGGGTGCAGTATGAAGGTGTTTAATATCGTGGAATATTGCACGATTCTAACAATGTAAAGTTAACGGTGAAAAAAGATGAGCATATAATAATATCGTGAAATGCACGAAAGTTTTTGATCGAACGGTGTCTGACAACAATGTTGAATGTTGCCGATAATCGACACTTATGTCTACATCTGAGTGAAAAATCCAATTTATGACTCATGTTGCGACGCTTTTGCATTAATATCATCTCCAAGATGTCATTTGCGAGTCTTGACTCGCGGCGAAGTCTTTACTAATACATATTGTTGTAATATTAACCAAGAAAGATTGCAGCGAAAGAAATATCCCACTAATTGGTATCACTATGAAGTTTGAATAGGTAGATATAGGAAACTGCAGTCGTGTCGTTTGTTCAAAAAGAATGTGGTTTGAATGTATTGAATACCTGGTTGTGTATTTTCTTCATAATTTAGCCAGAGTTTTAACAAAACTGAAGGTAGATGATTAGTCTTAAGTTCCCTTATGCATGCACGTCATGTGAATGTTCTTTGTTGTAAACACCGATATAGTTCCAGCATGGATATTCTGTAGGGATTCGGTTTGACTGTACTGTTTGTTGAATGCCATATTTAAATTGTAAGATTAAATGGATATTGACAAGAGGATTAATTATATCCCATTTTATTAAGGTAATTTCGGTGATGACCGCACGTGCTACCATGTTTTTGTCTCAGGGAATTGACACCATATTAAACATTCTACCAGACTCAGGTTTCGTTCGTTGACTCTTTGGCATCCAAGAGTACAATAGAAAATTATTTTTGTTTTCTCGTGATGTCAGAACAAGGCTGTTGCAAATATTGGAAAAGAGAATGCATTCCCTGATAAAATAAAGTCATGTTTTATGCCATTGTGATGATATCGTTACACCTAAACAGGGGCATTTTGATTGGATGTTTTGAACAGACCTGCATCAGTATATACTGCATCCAGTAGCGAAATCTTGTGTGTTACGTCACTAGGTGATATCAGTAGTGGAGTAAAATGTTATCCCTTTAAATGTTCAATATTATTTTGGTTTATATGGTTGCTGAAAATACGCTTGAAACATTTAAAAAGATGGGGGAATGTCTTTACAATGTTTGATCTTGGTTTCTTGTATAGGTACCATCTATTATTGAAGTTTTTATTTACAAAACACCATTATGGAGACTATTTCACAGAGCCACTCGAGAGACTATTTGAACGAGAACAAACTATTTCTCTGACGTAATTGTAACACGGGATTTAGGGTAGATTCAAATGTTGTTTCCATCATTAGACTGAATATAACAAGGAGGCTCCAAATACACAAAACAAGCATGTAGTGTTTTATATATAACTTACGCTCGCGTCAGTAGTTAGGAAAGTGTTGTTTCCAGAACAGGTTTCAGATCCATAACTAGCATAAAATCATCAATACCATCCGATAGGTAGACGTACCAAAGATAAAAATTCCTTCATCATGAATGTTAGGGAGGGGGCGGGGAGCACGTTCTTGTTCGTTGGTCTTGTTTTGAAAACGAAAATCCAAACTTCAACAATGAAAACCATAACCGAGTATACAGTGAAAGATAAAATTTGAAACTCATCTTGTGAACAAAAGAAATTCAACAGCTAAAACCATAAACTCGCAAAAGTAGATCAGCATACTCTAAGCTAGAACGAAAGAAACAAACAAGTAATGAAAGTTATTTCGTTTGTTTAAAGATTTTTTTTATCGTCTCTACAAAATAGCAGTGACAAAAATTTTAATCAAGAGGCAGAAACGTAACTATTAACTTGGTAAAAAAATGAGGAAATATCTAGAGATACCTTAGTGGTATGTTCATAAAGTATATCAGTACATATTAAGTAAAATACATGGACAGTTTGAAATAACTAAGGAAACGTGTTAAAGGGATATAGAGATACCTTAATGGCATGTTCAAATATTATTTCAAGTATATATTTATTATTTTATTATTAAAATAATAAAGTTCACAAACATAGATTGCTTTAATGCACAAATAATAGCATTCATGCGCATATAGCTCCTCCCACCGACCGTTAAACTTCATAGCGAACCGCGCGCTCACGTGCATCAAGCGCGTGAAGTGCAATATGAAGGTGTTAAGTACATTTTTGGTCATTTTTATTAATAGCTAAAGAAGACAGTTTATGTGTAACTTACGTTTAATTGTGATGACCCTGTATAGCGTCTATATCTAGCTAAATCTGAAACATCTGTATGAAAAAAGTAAAAGCGGAATGTGCCAAAGCAGTTTGTATGTGTCAGTCTATAAAACATTTGCTAGTATGTGGCCGTCATTGAAATATCTGCTTTAGTTAATTCATAAAAAAAAAATTACGTTAGAAAATAGTTCCTTTGCACGTGGGTGCAGTATGAAGGTGTTTAATATCGTGGAATTTTGCACGATTCTAACAATGTAAAGTTAACGGTGAAAAAAGATGAGCATATAATAATATCGTGAAATGCACGAAAGTTTTTGATCGAACGGTGTCTGACAACAATGTTGAATGTTGCCGACAATCGACACTTATGTCTACATCTGAGTGAAAAATCCAATTTATGACTCATGTTGCGACGCTTTTGCATTAATATCATCTCCAAGATGTCATTTGCGAGTCTTGACTCGCAGCGAAGTCTTTACTAATACATATTGTTGTAGTATTAACCAAGAAAGATTACAGCGAAAGAAATATCCCACTAATTGGTATCACTATGAATATTGAATAGGTAGATATAGGAAACTGCAGTCTGGTCTTTGGTTCAAAAAGAATGTGTCTTGTATGTATTGAATACCTGGTTGTGTATTTTCTTCATAATTTAGCCAGAGTTTTAACAAAACTGAAGGTAGATGATTAGTCTTAAGTTCCCTTATGCATACATGCATGCATTCCCTATGATTCCTGACCATAGCTCTTTGCTTTATTGTCAACTAGCTGGCTCATTTTCCAACTTGCCCTTTTGTTTTCTCTCCGCATGAAATGGTCTAGAATGTTTTCATCTACAAGGAAGGGCTCGGTATGTTTTTCGTCCACAATCAAAGGCGCTGTATGTTTTTATGGGCATGAAAGGGATAGCTATGTTTTTCGTCCACAAGCAAGGGCCCGGTATATTTCTCGTTTTTCATCCACAGGCCGGGGTCAGGCATGTTTTTTTTTTATCCATAAGCAAAGGTCGGGCATGTTGTTCATCCACATGCAAAGGCCCGATATGTTTTTCATCCACAGGCCGGGGCCAGGCATATTTTTTATCCACAAGCAAAAGCCGGGTATGTTGTTCATCCACATGCAAAGGCCTGGTATATTTTTCATCCACAGACCGGGGCCAGGCATGTTTTTTATCCACAAGCAAAACAGGGTATGTTGTTCATCCACATGCAAAGGCCCGGTATGTTTTTCATTCACAGACCGGGGCCAAGCATGTTTTTTATCCACTTGCAAAGGCCGGGTAAGTTGTTAATCCACATGCAAAGTCTCGGTATGTTTTTCATCGACGTGCGAGGGCTCGGTATGTTTCTCATCCTGAAAGAAGGGCCCGGTATGTTTCTTATCCAAATTCCGGGGCCAGGTATATTTTTCATCCACAAGCAAGGGCCCGTATGTTTGTCATCCACATGCCGGGGCCAGGTATATTTTCCCTCTGCAAGCAAGTGCCCGGTATGTATGTCATCCAAATGCCTGGACCAGGTATATTTTTCATCTGCAAGCAAGGGCCCGGCATGTATGTCATCCACATGCATGGGCTCGGTATCTTAAAGACAGATTTCATTTCATTGGTCTACATGTTTTTCAAGGTCACCATTGTGATGAACGAAAAATAGTGTTGTGCCTGAGCCTTAGAAATGATATGACTTCTGATGGCTATGGCAAGGGTCAATTAATCGAGTACATTTTCTTTATTGCTCAAATATATCAGTTCCTGCGTAGCCCCGGTCTGAAAACGAAGAATTTCTCTTAAATCCTTTTGTTTGACTCGAAAATTAAGTATGATATGAAACATCAACTATATATATATATATATATATATATATATATATATATATATATATATATATATATATATATATATATATATATGGTTAGATAGAGTTCAGAAAATAGTAGATAACAGGGTCAAATTTAACAAAACGACTTTTCTGTACATTTCAGTCGATTACATCGACTTCATGATGAGCTAAACTTTATCTTAACGGTTCTCGTATCCCTATGTAGGAGGACGCTAAACTTTTATGTGTTTTTTATCGTAAACAAATTTCCGCTGTATTTTAGATACCTCGTTGATACAATTTAGATGGACCTGAATTTAATACGAGTTATGAATGGCACAGATTGGGGAGTATATCTGATGATCTTGTTCCACATATACAGCTCTTTAGTAACCTCTAAGTTTGAATATGGTTCTTCTGTGTACGGATCACCTTGTAAATGATACTTGCAAATAACTGATATGATACACAAAGCAATTTATACTTTGCTTGGGAGAAAATTGAACTTCCATTCAACATGCATCTATGCTGAGGTAAATGAACTATAAGTTTATCTCAGACGAACGAAACTGATTCTGATCTTCAACACATGAATCATGTAGTGAATTGTGTGTACTAAAATGCATGTATATTATATATGAACAAAAATGGGTTTGGTTGCAGTGTAGATAGTTATCCAGGTGTGTATTGCGCTTTATCTTAACGAGTTAGAAGCATCTATTTATGTTCATGTACAAAACGACGGCAGTGTGGAACCCCTTTTTCCTGAGTTCTCTCTGGCCGTGGATGTAACCATGGTAATTGTACTTATAGCACAAAGATTCCCTATATCATCACAATACAGATGATTATTATATGCTCGTTTTTTCTCCTTTAACTTTACATTGTCAGAATAGCGCAATATTTTACGATTTTTTATTTGTTTTCTGATGAACTAAAGCAGATTTTTCTTTGATTTCCATATACCAGCTGCTTTGGCACATTCAGTGCTAACTTTTTATACTATGTTTCGGACTTATGCTAGCTATAGACGCCAGACAGGGTCCTTACAAATAACATGCAAGTTGACAAGGCTAAAACTGTCTTCTTTAGCTGGTAATAAGAATGGAAAAAAGTATACTTAGTTTTACATCCTGACTTTCTTCAAAATGTACTTTCTTAGTTCTGCTAATTCAAATTACATGGGCCATGTCATGGGTTCTTAAGCTAGTTTATACATTTCAAAATTGTAGTGTAATTTCGAGTATATTCCATGTGCAATGATATCCTCCTTAATGCACTTAAAATGAATAAACATTAAACTTAGACTTCATATTTTTCTCTCATCATGATTTCAAACATTCAATGACAGAAGAAAACACATAGATATTAACACGCTTCACCCTCGCTGCTTCAATCCGATGTATTTATTTCACGTAGAATTGGCACAGACGCTACTAACTGAAATCTTATGTACTTCATGTAGATAAATCAAGTCCATAATCACGAAATTTCGTCGAATAAAAACAAATACCAAAATCTATTTATTCCAGATCAAATGGAAATGTTGATACAATTTATTCATTCACACTACAAATTTCCCAATTTCCAAACTCAAATTTCAATTTTAAGTAGACGAAAACGCTATTTTTCTTCGAAACTTGTATATAGTGCGCAACCAAGTTCAAATTTATCTGGGTGGAGTTACGTGTGCATTAATAATGTTGTGTAATGATGAATCTGCGTTTGTTTATTTAGTTTGGAATGCGGCACATATTCAGTTACGTTGTTTCTTGAAGTGTATTTTGTTCATATAATTAAACCTTGGGTAGAATAAGAAAATGAGCATATAATAAAAAGATTACTGCATTTTTTGGAAAAATATGAACTCTTTTGTCGGATGGATATACTGCACTCCCAAGGTGTTGCGGTATAGCATTCCGAAAAAAAACCTCGTTTATATTTTCCCATACAAATGCATTAATCTATAAATCTTGTCGGGAAAGGTCTGCATTTTACATATTGGCTTCCTGGAGGCAAAATATTTTACAGTTCAAACAAACCAAGTATTGAATTTGTGTTGAAAAATACATACACCAAGAAGCTTTACGGAAACATCTTCAACTGTAAAGGTATGTGAAAATGTTATTTTTGCTCCATGTTTTATATGATGAAATTTGTTTTAAAATTTGAATGTTTCTGAATTTATTATCCATTTTTGTAGGAAATCAGACCTAGTCAAGCAATACAAATCTGTCGGATAAAACATTGTCTTTTCCAAGTTAGACACTTGATACCTGGACAGACAAGATTAACCGAATTATGTATTGTATGCATTAAATAATAAGAAATGATCGAAGTTTAGCAATCCCTTGCGATTGTTCTTGTTACAGAGAGATGTATATAAAATTTGGCTATTGTAATAAAAGAAAACCTATGAAGTTGTTTCTGGGAGGTGTGTACGAAGGTAGACATTGTAAACTCGCTGTGAGGTACTAAATAGTCTTTACAAACGAAAGTTTCCTGAGGGATCCTTCTACATGCTGGGAAGAACAAATCACGCCAGGTAACCCATATGCTGTGGTGATGTTGGCTCAAAGAACGTTGTTTGTTTTCTTGCAGCGAGGGACCAAACCTTCTTAACAAACGTTTCTGCAGGTAATAAGGAATCTCTCTCTCTCTCTCTCTCTCTCTCTCTCTCTCTCTCTCTCTCTCTCTCTCTCTCTCTCTCTCTCTCTCTCTCTCTCTCTCTCTCTCTCTCTCTCTCTTTTAAGATGCTTCGTGAGACTGAGAAGGCTGGGCCATGCATGGCAAACAATGGCCATTGGATAAGAAGAGCTTTGGAGCTGGAGATCCTTCGTGATCGTCAAATTGACGCAACGGATTACATATGCTCTATTGCTTAATCAATATGCAGTGTCACTGTACAAGTGAAAACCATTAAGACAATTATCTTACCTGTAAATGAAACATTATTCATAATTTGTCCAAATTCTATACCTAATTACTCATACGGAGAGATGAAAAACTATTAATATTTTTCACAAATTCTATAAAATGACATTCTTGGTAAAGCAATGGTTTAAATTCTAAACATGGATCGTCGATGATGATCCATTTATAAATCAATTATGTGTTTATAAGTTTCATATATTTATTCTTGTTTGACTATTAGTTGAAGTTATATGTTCTGATTAGTTCAAGATATGAATGATATAATGTCCTTATATCAGTTGTTTAAATCGGTGTACATCATTCTGCTGAATCCATTGTTGGACTTTATGCTCACAATATGCCTACGCCCAACACCGATCAGCACAGTTATCAGTCTTTGAAAACACTCATAATGTGGCCTAACCCAACACTGATCAACAAGGTTTTCGGCCTTTGAAAATACTCCCACTATGCCTACACCTAACACCGATTTAGACAGTTACCTGCCTTTTAAAATACTCCCATTGAGCCTAAACCCAAAGCCGATCAACACGGTTTTCGGCCTGTGAAAACATTCACAATGCGATCAAGCCCAACACAGATCAACATGGTTTTCTGCGTTTGAAAACACAATGTGATTAAGCCAAACACCGATCAATACAGTTGTCTGCCATTGAAAACGTTCACAATATGCCTAAACCCAACAGAAATCAATACAGTTGTCATCCTTTGAAAAACACCAACAATGTGATTATCTGCCCTTGAAACCCGACGCAAATCAAGACAGTTGTCATCCTCTGAAAAACACTAATAATGTTATTAAGCCCAACATCAATCAACATAGTTGTCTGATTTTTGAAAACGTTCCACAATATGCCTAAATCCAACACAAATCAACACAGTTGTCGTCCTTTGAAAAACACCCACAATGTGATTATCTGCCCTTGAAACCCGACGCAAATCAAGACAGTTGTCATCCTCTGAAAAACACTAATAATGTTATTAAGCCCAACATCAATCAACATAGTTGTCTGATTTTTTAAAAACGTTCCACAATATGACTGAACCCAACACAAATCAACACAGTTGTCGTCCTTTGAAAACACTCACAATATGCCTAAACCCAAGACCGATAAACACTGTTGTCGTCCTTTGAAAACACTCACAATGTGCCCAAATCAATCAACAATTAACACAGTTGTCCGCATTCGAAAACATTCACAATGTGTTAAATCTATTATCGTCCAACACAGTTGCTGTGCATCATATTTTGATGGTGTAAATTTCATCAATATGATTGATCAGCATCATGACTGAAAAACCAAAAGTTTTTAAATTAATGTGAAATATATGAGCTAATGCAAAATTATATATCATAATTTAATGAGCAAAATTATAACATGTAGTGACGTGATATGCACGAGCCTGCTAATGTCAAAGCTCTACCACGTACACATATGTACATGTATTAACCAATCTGATTAAAATCAGATCTCCGCTGTTATACATAATGATCTGACAGCGACATGTTAGGGTCATGTTCCGGTCACCTATGCTATCATAATAATCAACCAATAAGACAAAGTTTGGAGACAGAGCACTGTGGATGAAGAGCATGAATGTGTGCCGAACGATTTGTTTCACTTTCAGCTTTTCGAAAGCAATATTTCCATTGATTAATTCAAAAGTCACCATAACATCACTCTTAAGCGATCATCGTCAGATCTTCACGTGGGGCAGTGGAAATCTGGTTTTAATCACTGATGCATTTGATATCGTGTCACTGTAAATGGACTAAACCTACACTGCATTTTCTCGTGTGTTTCTTCTATATCATCTCTGTGAAATGTTGTGAAACCTAATTTAAGTATGGGTCAGTTCTATAAATATAAACATCATATTCTTGCAATAGAATTTCTCCTAATAATACACTTGTTTTGTTTATATTATTGTTTACATTGAGGGTGTTGTTTGTGTGTTTCATGTTAATTTTTGAAGGGCCGCTTGCTTTTTGTTCGTTTACGTTGTGCAATTGTTTATTCTTTTTGCTGTAATCGACTTAAATAAAATTCTGGTATCAATATTATATTTCCAATGCTGTCTAATTAGACGAGTAATAAGATTAGTGTGATGTATACCTTTTAAAATTAATATATTTGCTACTGTAAAAATCAAAAATGAGTATTCCCTCCCCCTATTTTATCAAATTGCAGCATGCATAAACCGTTATGCATGTCATGTCAATAACACCAGGATATAATGAAGCCAAAATGACTCCAAAAGTTATATCTTGATAAATACAGAATGGGGATACCATAGGGACAAATGGAATTCTAAGTTAAATTTGGATATTTGTACTATAGAAACAAGATTTATAGGGAGAACGAAATTAGCATTAAAGATATTTTCTTTGTACTATTGGGACAAAAGCTATAATAGGAGTGACAAGGGGAATTGAACATAGGGAATGTATAACGACAATGGATTGGGACTGTATAGGGACAATAGGAATTGAATAGGGATGACGTCAGGGTACTCGACACTGGCAACAATGTTGGAAGAGGCTGACCTCAGTCGGACAGAACAATATGGTAAGGAGCTAACTTGAATACACGTTGCTCTATAGACAAATAAGAGACAGACATAGAGACGTAGACAGAGACGTGGTCAGAAACAGGTTTAGAGACATAGACATTTTACACAAATAAAAATTTATGGACATAAATCTATCACACAAAAATTCTACTGAAATAATTAGGCACCAGAGTATATGTTAGAGTTTAGGTTAGGGTTAGAGAATATTCCTCTCCCCTTATCAGCTACGCACGTCAGATACCAAACAATCCATAATGATGAGATTGCTAACCTAAAATACATTTGTATACAAAACAATACTAATACTAACAAAAACCCACTATATTTTCTATCAACACATTGTGTAGAAGGACATGTTTATTTTAAAAACACATTATCATCTACAATATCAGGCAAGTGAGTTAGTATTTATAGTCACACTACTCTAATATCGCACATGACAAATATTATTTTGTAAAAAATACGGACAAAATCACGTACACAAGCACACACACAATGTACGTAGGTACAAATCCACATGCATACACAAACATACTATTATTTTGTACAGGTTCAAAGGTTTTTGTAAAGAAAAAACAAAAACACACAATTACGTGCGTACATACAAACACACATACACAGACAAACACATGCGAGCACACATACACATACAAACAAGCACGCATACATATAATTAAATGATTAGTAACTTGATCAGTCTCTCGTTTCTAGAAATCTGTTTAGCCCAAATAAAAGCTGTTGTTCCTAATACCAAATAGACCTGGTTAGTGGTGACACCTCTCAGGCCGGACACCACACACATATAATTAAATGATTGGTAACTTGATCAGTCTCTCGTTTCTAGAAATCTGTTTAGCCCAAATAAGAGCTGTTGTTCCTAATACCAAATAGACCTGGTTAGTGGTGACACCTCTCAGGCCGGTCACCACACAGTATTTACGACCTTAGGCATTGTTCCAATTGACATTTATGGTTGGAAGAGCAGAGGCCACATGAGTGGCTTCAGAACCCCAATCTTCATTTTGTGGGATTCTGAAGTCTCTCTCTCTCCCTTCGTCCTTACTGTGGATGTTCTGGTTTCCTTACTTACAGGGTTCACCAAGGCTCGCATTCTTGCCTCTGTCTCTCCAATTCTTCTTCTCAGTTTTTGATTTGAAGGATCATGGCTATCGGTACCGGTTGTGGGTGTGGCTGGCATTGTAGTGGAGACGATAGGGTTCTCACATCAGGCTTCACCTCACTCGTTCACCTTAGTATGAAATGAAGCAAAATCTGTCTCTATTATCCTTCTCCTTTTTTTCTTCTGTCTTTCCTCATCTTTCTTAAATCTGGCACTTTCTGCATTGGCCTCCATGACCAGCTCATTCTGGGGTCGCCTGGCATACTCCACGTGCATTTGGAGTCTCAACAATTTGCTGATTCTGTTCATCTTCTTTGAAGATAATCAGTATATCCTTAAAGCATGGACGTGAAAGAAAACACCCCTAACACAAAAACTAACAATACCCACACCATAACTAAAAACATCGAATGTGCGGACCAAATAAAACCCCACTCGCATTCACTTTATGCCTACAAACACACATTATTACCTATCATGCATAGAAAACATAGACTATCTTACAAGCCAGGGAAACGAAGTGTGTATAAGCAAACTTCTATCCCTTTACTTATAAACACACACACAGACACACACGCACGCACACACACGCACACAAACACATTATCTTACAAAGCCAAGGTAAAAAAAGCGTTTAAAAGGTACACTTCTGTTTTAACCTACAGACAAAAACAAATACAAATATTGTAGCAACAGAGTAGTATGTCTATTATAGGCTGTTGGTGTAGCCCTGACCATAAAAGCTTGTTTTGTAGGGGGCTGTGGCTATCTCTTATAGTCTAAGATTGTGTCCCCGACTGGCTGCATGATTTCCGACAAGATAGGGTCTGGTTCTGAGGAAGGAAAAGGAGAACTCTTTCGTGTTCCCTCAACAGTCCACAAAGTCTGTCATTCTCCTGCTGTTGCTTCACCACTCTCAGCTTCTGAAGTCTATACTTCTCGGTGCACTCTTTTTATTCCTCCTTGATTTGGTCTCTGAAGACCTCTTATATAATGTCCTTGGGCCACTTTTAACATCCTCATATTCTCTATCTCTTCAGGGTTGGGTATCAGGTTTTGCCGGACACGATATAAAATCACCTTGATTTCGTTCAGTTTATCTAAGTTAGAAGTCATATTCATGAGTTGTCGAGTCAACAATGGATGGTCAGACAGACTGACTGACTGACTGACAAGGATTTAAGTCTCTTATGCTTTCAAGGAGCTTCGCGACTCGTTAATGCTCTGTTATTGAGCTGTTTAGTTCATCCCTGTGTACTTGGAATTTCGTGTTTTTTGTGTGTCACGCATTATCAGTGTTAGTTTTTGTTTTTGATAGCGGATGGACCAATTTATCATTGTTTTCGTGGTACGGTGGTGTTATCGAACGAGGCATTCAGTTGCCTATGGAAGTGCCTCTCATGTACATGTAAGTAGTAGTTGAGAGAGAAGAGGGTGGTGGGAGAAGGGGATTCTTAGTGGAAAATCTGTGGGCAACATAGGCTGTTGTTATCAGGATTCCACCCATGTGTTTGCTAGTATATTTTTTGCCTAGCACTTGTGTTAGTATGGGTGTGGATGGAGTAGGAGAGGGATAAATAAAGGTTTACAGTGGAAACTCGCTATACTATATAGGTTTGCTACACGCAGGATTCCATCCAGGTGTTTGCTAGTCAGTTTTCCTAGCACATGTTTTTTCCAATTTGTTAATGAGGGGTTTAATAGAGGGTGGGAGGAAACTAGAGTTTGGTTGAAGGTGAGTTATTGGTTGAAAGTCTTTTGCTTTCTGAATTCCACACAGGCGTTTACTAATATATTTTCGCTAGCACCTGTGTTGGGTCTTTTATTAGATGAAGAGGAAGGAGGATGGTGGGACAAAAGATGATATAGAAATAATATGGTGTAAAGAGTAGAGAAGTTGAGGGCATGTAGGCCTACTCTTCTGGTGCAAGGGGCAAACATGGCATATAACATTTCCTTTGACAGCCTTCCATCGTCCATATGTCGGATGTGTCCCAGACATCGAAGGCTTCATTTGCTCAGCAGAGAGCACATGCTTGGGATATTTACAAGCTGAAGGATATCGTTGTGTGGGACGTGTTCTTGCCAGCTGATGTTAAGGATCCGTTATAGGTATCATATGAGGAAGAAGTTTAATCGACGCTCTTGCCTGATGTAGGTGCTCCAGGTCTCACTTCCATATATGAGGGTGCTCAGGATGCAGGCTTGGTAGACTTGAGGTTTAGTGTGCAATGTCAGCGCGCCTTTTTTCCATACCCTCTTTACGGACTTTGTTAGTCGGGCAATGATGGTATTTGCCTTTCCAAGCCTTATCGCCTTATCTCCAGTTACACATCAAGCATAAGTGTGTTGCTGATGGTTGACCCCATGGAAATAAATATTGCCTGAGATTATCCATTCACATGCATATATATATATATATATATATATATATATATATATATATATATATATATATATATATATATATATATATATATATATATATATATATATATATATATATATATCATCATTGTTATTTCTCTACTTTTGAGGTCCTTGGATTTGGATCCATCTGTGTATATTTTTGTATATCCATTTGATGTTCCTATGGTAAGATTGTAAGATTGGCTGTACGCTTTGTCTTGATACGGTGAAACGTGGATGTATTTGAGTGTGTTGATGTGTAAAATATTTCCACATGCGTTCTTTCATATCTGTTGAAAACGTTCCACGATGATGGCTTTTCTTTCGGGATTCTCTGTGGTAAAAATGAATATTTAGTTTCTTCAATAGCTTTTAAAGCTTGGTTCAGAAATTTGGTGCCTTTGTCGATTTCCTTTCCAAGAGGGTGACGATCGCTCACTTTGGGGCTCGCACTAACACAGTGGTCGATTTGGAAATCAATGACACGATCCAAGCAAATTTGGACACGAAATCTATGACACAAAGCAAATATTTGTAGCCACGATTGGAGGTGGACAAATGAGAGACTTCGGTTAAATTGGCTTGATGCTAATGATGGATGCCCTCGATTTCTGCAATATTTTCGTCGCACGGGCCTGTGTTAATTATAAGTAGTTTGTTCTTGTAACCATCGCTGCACTTCATGCAAATAGACACTTTTGAGTCGGGATTTGGGAGCAACATACAATTTCTAAACTCCTCTATATCCCACAGGATGGGCTGGATCGTAGTAACGCTAGCTATCAAATTCTCCATCAGGACCTTTTAAACAAGTCACCCACTGTTCCCTGATGCTACTTTGGCTAGGGTGAGGTGGTGATGGTTTGGAAACGGCTTAACTGTCCGACGTGCCACTAGAGTAGAAGGTGGGGTAAGTGGTGGTGTGAAAGTAATGGAACGGTTTTTGTCTTGCCTTCTGTTTTCAAATCTGTTTCCCTTCTTTCATCTTGACTTCCGTCGAAGATATTTCGTCTAAAGTGTGCTGGTGAAAGAGTTGAAATCGCTGAACATCTGGCCGTTCGTTTGCGAATTTTCCATTTCTGAGAAATCGCTGAGATCCATCAAAGATTGCAGTTCATATTGTAACTGGACATCTCGGACAAATGAGGATTGGTGGGGGTAAATGTGGGGCGCGTTGATCTTGCCATTGATGGAATTCCATCCATCGTTTTTAAGGCACAAAAGTCAGTTTTCGTCATTCCGTCGGATTTTAAAGGTCACGTCTGAGATCATTTCATCCCGGAAGTCCCTTTGGTCTTCTTGGTGCTTTTTATTTTTGACCGATGGATAAAACACCTTCCAGTAGTCGCCCAGCATAGATCCTGCTTCTCCTTTGACAATGGGACCTAAAGGGGGTAAAAATCTTTTTTAAACGAATGGGGATTTTCTTTCTAACTATATGGCGTAGATGTTATGCAAAACATTCTTTCTAATGTTTACACAATGGTATCGTTCAAGACATTCAAGGAACATTCGATGACATCATTGGAGGCTGATTGAATGAATTGTTTCCGCATGGCTGAAGGGGCTTTGGAGAGGACGGACAACATGTCCCAACGTTTGTCTAAATGAAAAGGCAGTCCTTTCCTTTTCAATCCCTTATTGCCAAGGGAGTGATGGAGGTGTGCACTTTTTTAAGAGTCATCTTTTTGGTTCAGGAGGAAAAATACAATGAAGTCCACCGCTTAGCATGCGTCCCTTCTTCTAACTTTTTACTGGTTGTAATGGACCAGAAAACTTTTTAAAAGTTTTGGTAACAAAACAGGCATAAAATTCCCCATCGGATGTTTCTTTGTTTGCTTTTTTACGATGGAATATTTTCTGAGGTAGACGTCGATGCCTGGCTAAGCGTTTGTTCGGATGTGGGGTCCAAACGAGGAGAATTTTCATTTTCCTTTTTGGACAGGAGAACGACGTGTGTGCTATCTTTCTTTGCTCTGGAGCACAAAAACACTGATACCTTTTGTTTACCTCAGGTCTTGTTTATAGTGGAATGCGTCGCCGTTGATTGTCAGTACGTAGTATCATTTTGATGGCTGGCATCACCCGACGCTGCGGGCTTCCTAACGGACTAAATTAGGACAGTTCTTACTTGGATAAATCCAGTAAACTCTGTAACATGCCCTGTCTTTCTTTGACTTTGATTTTGGGGGCAGGTACTTTGTTACCAGAGGACACAGCACCTAAAAATGTGGTGGGTATCACTAGTGAATGAGACGTTTCTGGAGATACGGTTTTTGTTTTACAAATTGGGAAAAACTCGTGTCAAATTGGATTCGGCTGGCATCATAAGAAACGGAGAAATGGAAGAACCTGAGAATACTGGAGACGCGGTTACCGTCGATGCTGGTCGTGATTTTGGGGTGTAAGGTTGTGTCCTGGCCGCAGTGCCTTTCTTGCGGGTAGATGCTGCTTTCTGGGGTCTTTTCTTGGTGCTTTTCTTTTTCTGTGGCTGTGATCTGGTCTTGACACAACTGCTCTTTTTCTTCTGGGCACGTTTGGGTTAAATAGTGGCTTTTATTCTTGGGGATGACTTTTGTGATCACATTTTAAATGGGAGCGAATGATGACAATTCCAAATAACCAATACCTCCAGGTTTCAAAATTATTTGTATCCAAAACGTTTCGAGTGACATACATCTTGCCAGTGAGGGTGTATAAGTCACAATCTTTTTTCTCCGTGGAGTTTGAGAAGTGTCATAATGAAAATGCAAGGATGTTAACAGAATCAGTCTCTTGTGTACATTTAAAGGTGCCAACCTTATGTTTTTGGAAGTACAGTGAGGTACATATCGTAAACAGCCCACAAGAAATGGGCTGGTAATCCCAGAAAGCAAGGTAGTAAGACAAACACCACACGATGACCCAAATTCGTTGGATGCAGTTCTTGTAAATGTGTTAGTAATCGGCCACTGTATGCATAGTGTCATTGATTTCCTTCCACGGCGATTGTTTTATCACTAATAACAAGCGTCTTAGCATGGTAACAAGTTTTTATACCTCTTTTTGTCGGAGGAAATAAGTGTACTTTCTGCTCAGTGCTGATTATCCTCCAGTGTTTTGTCACGCACAATAGAGAAATTTCATCTTTTCTCAAGGTTAGATTGTGTAAAAGCTATTGTTTACCATCTAACTCTTCATCTGGAATTCGTTGTAGTAAGTCTACCTTATAGTAATTAAATCAGTAGCAAACCAATTCTTATGGTCCTTGAGTATTTAAGCAATGTCTGACCACTGTAACGCTTTCACCAGAATCACTCCTGTTATAGAATTCAGGTACCAGTGGGTTAAAGATTTATAACGTAACGGACATGTATTTTGACAAACTGAGGGTAAACGCGTTCTCTCAATGGCACAGGCAAACCAAAAATATTCTCTTGTAAAGTATCTATTAATGAAAACCAGTAAAGAGACCATGATCACAAATGGCATCGCTTTCGCATCTGCTCGGTGTGACACACACAGCATCCCATTCCATGGTATGTTTAGTAGTAGTATTACTCATATTGAAGTTCCCATGATGTGGTACTGAGAGTGTGGCTTTCCTGTAATCGCAAGGCACAGCATCACACTCCTTTTTAAAATCATTGAACTTGAATTGTGTCTATTTAAAAGGATTCATCTTTTCGCTTAGCAATGGTAGTCACAGTGAACTAAAGTCTTGGAGTTTTCCTCTTTTAGGCTGTGCAATATCAGTAAAGTGAAGTGTTTAGGAAGCACTTGCTTCTCGTAAACAATTTGATAAAGTTTTTCCAAAGGTCTACTGACGATTTGATGTGTAAGCAAACGGCAAATCTTGAGAGGTCACTTTAAAATGTTGATCTTCGTTAGTCATTTCTCTCATTCCAAATGTTTTAGGGATTCGACTAAATGGCATGACCAAGTAACTCATCGACTCGTTAAACTGCACTTGTTCCACTTGCATGAAAAGAGCTTGGCTCCGTTCAAAGTCCTTTTAGGACCTTCTGTGCTTTGTTCCGAGTAGTATTTCAGAAGAAATTGTCCATTGTATCCCTAGATGTTGTGGGTCATCACCGTGGGATAGCGACGACAATCTCAGTAATTCCATGTTTCGTCGATAGGGTCTAAGCAATTTAGACTCAATAGATCATTAGGCAAAATCAGCAAGCATGTCAGGTCGCCGAAAGATTTCATCACGTTCTCCAAGAATCATGCAATAGTGTGGGTAATGCCAAAATATCGGATATTGGATGCACTTCTCGTTTGGTCGATGAGCCACGCAGAAATTAGGAATGTGAATGCAGGTCTTTCGTATCCATTCGAAATCAAAAGGACGAAATTGCTTTTCTTCTTGTAATCATCTTCTTCCTCCTGCTTGGATTGGTATTTTTGAATATTGTATTGGTGTTCCAAGTCCACGATTTGGTGACACATTTGACATCTTTTTTTTCTTGAACATACGTGAACCATGGTACAATTGGTATGTATGACTTGTCCACAAGTAGGGCATAATCTCAGGAGTTGACAAGCACTTTTCAGCTATGCACTTTGCGTCTTCAGAAGTTGTTGGTAACAGGTAGAGCTGACAAAAGTTTGCCGACAAGCAGACAATGCACTCGGTCTTGTCCGTCGTCAAGGCAGGGTTTAGAGGTCAAACATCTGTTGCTCTCAATTATTATACCCACAATCAGATTTCTCACAATAATAACAGCCTCCCAGGAATGTGGTGATACTGGTAATGGCATCAAAATGTTCATCATGATGATAGACGTGAATCTATTTTCCCTCTTTGATATTTTTGCCTCGAAACAAGAGAGGTCCGCTCACTTCTTGAGGGTATAATTTCAAGGTGTATCCTGGAGCTAAGACGTCTTTCAGGTTTTGCATCTCAGGAATACCACATGCAGTGTCTTTGGATAGTCCCGCTTGCTGTAACAGGATTTATTATTCTCTTTGTTGTTTGGCTCGGTTCGATTTTCGAATAGTGTGCTAGGCTCTTTTCCATTCTGCCTTGCCATTTTTGTCAGCATTCGTTGGTCCCACCATGATTGCACGGGCTAAACACATCTTGTCCTGAGGGTTGTTAATTCGGACGAGGCCGTGTTTGACTCTACGAAGGTCGTCCGCTAGTAACACCTTTTTTGCGTCCTGTCCTTTGGAAACAGAAACGTGGACCATGTACAGTGTCGTTTTTCCATCAGTGATGCGAAACGTGTCGTTGGACTGCTAAACATGTAGAATCTTGTCGATGAACTAGATTGAAATGGAGGATTTCAGACTGCAGTGATAAATGGAAAGTATCAAGCGATCAACTTCGCTCACTGAATATTGCGGTTTTGGTGAGCTTAACAAAAGAAATCCCACAAATGGGTGATGAACCTCTCTGCTTTCTAAAAAGGTACGTCAGACTTTAAATCTTTAAACTTCGTAGTTCTAAATTTCCTTGAGGAGTGTGTGACCGTCCGTTGAATGTGGTAGCAGTTTTTAGGGGTTACTGGTGGTTTGACTTTGACACTCTCTGTCTGTTTTCTGACCTACTCATGTCATCTTCAAAATAGCCATATAAAGGTTCAGTATCTTCCCTCAAAGTATTCATTTCACTCTAAATCCTACCAGAAATATGGAAGAGTCAAGGCAGCTCAAACTTCTGATCTGAGGTTTGCGATGCGTCATATGAAGGTTTTCTTCAGAGAAGTCGACGGATTACTCCACCACCTTTCGAGATAAAAGTCAGTATACTTGCTATATATGTCAGAATAAAGGGCACTGGTCTTCAAAATGTACAAAACGTCAAATCAAGACAAGTGTCAAAAGAGACAAAGGTCAAGACACCCGTCATCATTATCAAGAGAAAGGACAGTGGTCTTCAGACTGCCACATTAAACAGCAGGAGAGGGAATTAGAGATGGGTTCAGAGCAGCAAGAAGAGGTATTCTCTGAAAAGGAACAACCCAGAAATGTCCAGAAAAAGAAGAAAAGAAGACGAGACGAAAATGACGAAGAAGATAAAAAAAATTATGGCAGTGAAAAAACTTATGACAGAGAATAAAAAAGAAGAAACTTGAACTTTATAAAGTGATGTATATTGAAATTGGATTGTAATTGGTACAGGAGAATATACCAGTCTGAAAACCCTAAGTGTCTTTTGGTTTTAATTTTATAATCATAAGGACCTACACTCACAAACTCACACAGGTAGATCATTGGGAAAAAGGAAGTTTAGTTTTATTTGATTTTGAAAAACATTAAGTAGTCCATTTTTTCGAGAGATGGGTATACCTGAAAAGGACTTTTGTGTGTTTGTTTTTTTATGTTTGCATTAAAAAACTAAACTCAGGAACGGGAAGTAATGAGCTTTAGCTGCCTTATCCCTTGCCACGGCCAAGGCCTAATGTCGATGATTTAGTAGAAATCACTAGTGATAGCATCTCTGGTGTAGTAGTTGTGTTGATGGACTTGTACTGTTTGGCTGCTCATGAAGGTCTTTTTCTCTTGGGTCGTATTAAAGAAATCAGATACATTTGTTTCAAACTCCTTAATTCTGCCAAAATGTCTGAAAGCATCGTCACTTTGACTTTCACTGTCTTCCTCCTTCTCTCCAAGACATTGTTTATTCTCTGCTTCCTCTTCTTCCTGTTCTTTACATCTTGCCTCGTCTACTTCTCTCTGTTGCTGTTGAACAGATTTTCTCAAGCTTGTTCTGCGTCTTTCTGCTGTTGCAAAAATTTCTCCAATTTTTCTTTCTGTCTCTGTTTAAAATCTTCGAGGTACGGTAAGGAAGGAGAAAACGGAGAAGGTACTGTACCCGGGACAAATTCTTGTGAAGAGAGAAAATCTGCTAAATCCTAATTAAAATAGCTCTCTTCTGAAGTAGGACTGCGGCTGTTTTAGTAGCCGCTGATATACCATCACTTGTCGTCTCCACAGCCAGTGCACCCCAATTCATCGTCTTCTTAGTTTCCATTATGAGCTAACTCTGTCGCATTAATTCGCTGAGCAAAGACTATAGCGCGCCGATATAGGGAATATGATATCACAGGTTACTCTCTTCGGATTGGAAGACAGACTCCGCATTGTGACTGAATATTTTAACTCGTGTTAGAATTGGTGAAAGAACTATATCCGTTTCGATCCCTCTTCCACTGTAGATAATCGCGGTTCACTACTTTCGCTTCACCTGCTCTCGTCATAAGAT
Source organism: Potamilus streckersoni (assembly GCA_016746295.1). Classification (NCBI taxonomy): domain Eukaryota; kingdom Metazoa; phylum Mollusca; class Bivalvia; order Unionida; family Unionidae; genus Potamilus; species Potamilus streckersoni. The sequence continues at coordinate 868,808 of JAEAOA010000314.1, forward strand.
GTAGACTGATGTAGAACTGTCTACCCTCCTTTCTTCGATGCTGTTCAACCTGTACTATCCCATGAACGTCAAATCACCATGGGCAATTGCCAATATCACATACACAGCCCGTTGGAGACGAACGATTTATGTGGAGAGACAAGGCTGTCTGAAGGGAGTTTTAATCAATGGTCCAGAGGTCAGACCAAGTTTGAGGAAGAGAAGAAGACCCTTGCGATGCCCTCTGTTCACTGAATTGTGTTAACATAAAACCCAAAGGACCTTTTCAGAGCCACTCCATTGCCTCAAAAAGATAGATATTCTCTATTGCCAAAAACTTTTTTTGGTCTAATTCGTTTGTGTGATAATGTCCATAAATATATGTCTTTGTCTGTGTCTCTAACCCTGTCTCTAACCACATCTCTATGTCTGTCTCTATTTGTCCCTAGAGTAACAAGTATATAGGTCAGCCAGCCCCTTGCCACACTGAGGTCATTGTTGCCAGTGTCGAGTATCATGATGTCACCCTTGTTCAATTCCTATTATCCCTATACAGCCCCACTTCATTGTCGCTATGCATCCCTATGTTCAATTCCCCTTATCCCTATGCAGTCCCACTCCTTATATACTTTTTGTTCCTATAGTACAAGGACCCTATCTGTAATGTTAATTCCCACTCTTATTCCTGTAGTACAAACATCCAAATTAAACTTAGAAGTCCTATTGTCCCTCTGGTATCCTCATTCACTACTTTTGTATTAAACTTACATTAGACTGGTGTAAAATTTTATATAAAATACTGGAATAGACTATGTTATGTGTTTTTTATATTCTTTAATCATTGTATCAGACTTCGTAATAAATAGTTTGCTGTATTGTGCCAACACAAATAAAATCTTTGGTTACGGTCGATGGTATTTAAGTGTGGCATTACAGTCGTTCAATAAAGGCATTCAAATTATATAATTTCATAATTCATCAATCAATATTGTATTAAAGTGGAAAGAAGAAGTTTAAAAACAACTGCATCTGTCGCAAAAGATGATATTTAGCTTAAAATGCCTTTACGTGCATGACTATTGTCTTTCTGAAAACTTATCCCATTGAAAACGATGCTGTAGTTCTCTTAAGAGCAATAATACAAGAATATTTTTTAAAGCCTGAAGGAAATCCACTAGATTACGGTTTTATATTATATTGTCTGTATCATACTATCATTCACTTTTTCAATTAAAACTCTATTCATGCATTGTAATTAAGTTATATTGATCATCTGGCATGACAAAACATGCAGTTCATATTGTCAAATCTATGTTATGCAATGATTTGTTGTCTCCTTTACACACACACACACACACACACACACACACACACACACACACACATACACAAGAATGTCAATCATTCAAAATGCAATCAATTTATTGTCTCCTTTCCACATACCTACACACACGTTTCAATATTCTTCCGATAACATGGTTACAAGCAAACGCCATGTACTTTCGGCTTCTAGAACCTATACCATCATGAACGTGTAACCAGTTAAAGATTATAGGGATAATCCCTCATCAACCTATACATCCACGAAGCCGATAGGGATAATCAAAGATTTGAAAGAAGGTAAATAAATATTAAATGTTAAATATTGTTTGAGGCATCTTTCTGATAAAAATTTTGGAAGTTGGAATTTGGTTATAAAACGGAAATCCATGAAGAACAAAATATCGAGAACCTTAATTGTCGAAATTATGGCATGATGCAGAATAAATCATAAAATTGACCAAAGTCTCTAAAACAAACGACACAAGTAATGAAATCATCACATCTGTCGATTACGTCTTGAAATCTTTATATACTACATTTAAGCAAAATTTAGAAATAAAACAAAACTACTTTAGCGGAAATCTCAGAAATTTGTGTGACAATTGATTCTTGACTATCATGCCAAAACATCTTATCTGCACGTTATTGTGCATATGTTCTTTCCCGATATTAAAGGAGCACACCGTAAAATATTGATAATTCACACAGAAAGACGTGCAAGACGATATTTACTATGTCCATAACCGTTCGGCTTCGATAAACTCAATCCGTATGATAATGGTAATATACCTGCCTTTCCGGTTGCAATTCTGGTAGACAGGCAACATAACCCTTAATCCAGCACTATTAACCCGGTCAAAATGTAACGGATCATATCTTCTCTTAAGGGGGAGATTTTCTGAGTGAGAAGAAGGTAATTCAAGACTTGCAAAATCTCTCAGAGACATTATCGGGGCTCTTAGCAGGAAAAGAATTATTTTCTCCATACATTTATGCACGGAATGTTCGGTACGGACAGACATCAAAATCCAAACGATTACAGTTCAATAATTTACTCCAAATTCGATACAGTATCGGATTTATAGGTTAATGCAATTGTATGGGAAAATATAAACAAGTTTTTCATATATATATATATATATATATATATATATATATATATTATATATATATATATATATATATATATATATATATATATATATATATATATATATATATATATATATATATATATATACTACACGACCTTTGAAGTACAGTATATTTATCCTCAAAGCGAGTTCACATTTTACCATACCAATCCAGTAACCTTTCTATAACTTGCTCATTTCTTATTCCACCAAAGGTTTAATTATATAAACAAAAATACACTACAAGAAGTAAAGTAACTGAATGTATGCCGTATTCCAAACTAAATACACAAGTGCAGATTCATCATTACACAAAAATATTATTATTTCGAAAGAAAATGGCGCCTTGGTCTACTTAAAGATAAAATGTTGAGTCATATTATAAATGAATGTGCATTGCAATAACCTTTAAATTTGATCTGGAAGGAATACATTTTGATATTTTCGTCGATTAGACGAAATTTCGTGATTATGGACTGCATTTATCTGTGCCAGTTCTTCATGAAGTTCATCTGATTGCAGCAGCGAGGGAGATGCGTGTTAACATTGAATGTTTGAAATCATAATGTTGGGAAAATATAAAAAAATATTTCAATTGCCATTTTCAAAACGTCACTATTGAATATAATGTTTATTTCATTTTGAGAGCAGTAAGGAGAATATAATTGCACTGGGAATATAATCCAAATTACAGTACAATTTAGAAATGTGTTATCAAGCTTGTTAACCCATGGCTCATGTAATTTGGAATTGCAGAACTAAGAAATTTTTTGAGGAAATTCAGGATAAAAAACTATAAATATATCTTTGCTATTCTTATTACCAGTTAAAGACAGTTTCGGCCTTGTCACTTGCATGTTATTTACAAGGGCTCAGCTATTTTATTCTGTCACTAGCCTAAATCCGAAACATTGTATAAAAAAATGTTAACGCGCAATGTGCCATATTAACTGGTATGTGGCAGTTCAAGAAACATCTGCTTTAGTTAATTCAGAAACAATTTAATCAACCAAAACATAAAACACTGCTACGAGAGTGTACACGATTTGTTCACAAGGTAGTTCCTAATAAACTATTGAGTACACGTGAATTGAATATGAAGTTACACGTGAGTGAAATATCGTAAACTCTGACAATGTAAACTTACCGGAGGAAAAAAAATAAGCATATAATAAACTGAGTTTTTCATCTTCTTTGATTTTGTTCAGGAAAAGACTTAACAATTTACGAGTATGCATCTAATAAACATGATATGAAC